>OY992533.1:41635517-41637334 GCA_963921185.1 Dasysyrphus tricinctus
TTCATTTCATTTCATTTTATTTCATTTTATTTCATTTTATTTCATTTTATTTCATTTTATTTCATTTTATTTCATTTTATTTCATTTTATTTCATTTTATTTCATTTTATTTCATTTTATTTCATTTTATTTCATTTATTTCATTTTATTTCATTTTATTTCATTTTATTTCATTTTATTTCATTTTATTTCATTTTATTTCATTTTATTTCATTTTATTTCATTTTATTTCATTTTATTTCATTTTATTTCATTTTATTTCATTTTATTTCATTTTATTTCATTTCATTTCATTTCATTTCATTTCATTTCATTTCATTTCATTTCATTTCATTTCATTTCATTTCATTTCATTTCATTTCATTTCATTTCATTTCATTTCATTTCATTTCATTTCATTTCATTTCATTTCATTTCATTTCATTTCATTTCATTTCATTTCATTTCATTTCATTTCATTTCATTTCATTCATTTCATTTCATTTCATTTCATTTCATTTCATTTCATTTCATTTCATTTCATTTCATTTCATTTCATTTCATTTCATTTCATTTCATTTCATTTCATTTCATTTCATTTCATTTCATTTCATTCATTTCATTTCATTTCATTTCATTTCATTTCATTTCATTTCATTTCATTTCATTTCATTTCATTTCATTTCATTTCATTTCATTTCATTTCATTTCATTTCATTTCATTTCATTTCATTTCATTTCATTTCATTTCATTTCATTTCATTTCATTTCATTTCATTTCATTTCATTTCATTTCATTTCATTTCATTTCATTTCATTTCATTTCATTTCATTTCATTTCATTTCATTCATTTCATTTCATTTCATTTCATTTCATTTCATTTCATTTCATTTCATTTCATTTCATTTCATTTCATTTCATTTCATTTCATTTCATTCATTCATTTCATTTCATTTCATTTCATTTCATTTCATTTCATTTCATTTCATTTCATTTCATTTCATTTCATTTCATTTCATTTCATTTCATTTCATTTCATTTCATTTCATTTCATTTCATTTCATTTCATTTCATTTCATTTCATTTCATTTCATTTCATTTCATTTCATTTCATTTCATTTCATTTCATTTCATTTCATTTCATTTCATTTCATTTCATTTCATTTCATTTCATTTCATTTCATTTCATTTCATTTCATTTCATTTCATTTCATTTCATTTCATTTCATTTCATTTCATTTCATTTCATTTCATTTCATTTCATTTCATTTCATTTCATTTCATTTCATTTCATTTCATTTCATTTCATTTCATTTCATTTCATTTCATTTCATTTCATTTCATTTCATTTCATTTCATTTCATTTCATTTCATTTCATTTCATTTCATTTCATTTCATTTTATTTCATTTCATTTCATTTTATTTCATTTCATTTCATTTCATTTCATTTCATTTCATTTCATTTCATTTCATTTCATTTTATTTTATTTTATTTTATTTTATTTTATTTTATTTTATTTTATTTTATTTTATTTTATTTTATTTTATGTTATTTTATGTTATTTTATTTTATTTTATTTTATTTTATTTTATTTTATTTTATTTTATTTTATTTTATTTTATTTTATTTTATTTTATTTTATTTTATTTTATTTTATTTTATTTTATTTTATTTTATTTTATTTTATTTTATTTTATTTTATTTTATTTATTTTATTTTATTTTGTTTTATTTTATTTTATTTTATTTCATTTCATTTCATTTCATTTCATTTCATTTCATTTCATTTCATTTCATTTCATTTCATTTCATTTCATTTCATTTCATTTCATTTCA